>KE546970.1:612666-636164 GCA_000442125.1 Opeltia flavorubescens
AATTTTTTTATATCCCTTTTAAAAGTTTTATAAAAAAATAATATAATATTATTTTTTAAACTTTAAAATATAGATTTTATATTTTTTTTTTTTTTTTTTTTTTTTTTTTTTTTAATTAAAGTAGCTATTTAATTTATTTTATTAAATATAAAATAAACGCTATATTTTTTTATTATATTATAATTTATTTAATATAAATAGCTATTAAATTAATAATTATTTATTTTTAATTTTATATTACTAGTAATATATATAAATAATATATTTATATTTAAATATTAATATTATATAAACTTCGATATTTTTTTAAAGCGCTAGTAAAACTAAAATTTAAATTTTAATTATTATTTTTTTTTTAAAAGATTATATATTTAATATAAATTTTTAAATAAAATAATTAAATAATATTTTAAATATTAAATTTTCTATAAATTTCTAATATTAATAAATTTCTTTTAAAATTATATATTTTAGTTTAATTTAATATTTTATTTAATAAAATATTAATACTTTATACTTTAATATATTATTTTTTTATATTATTTTTTTTATATTTAATAGTTTAAAGCCTTTAAAAAAGGAATTTAAAAATCGAATTATTAAAATATTATTAATATATTAAGCTTATAAAATATATAGATTTTATATATTATTTTTTATAATAAATACTATTATTAACTACTATAAATAATAATTATAGAAGTAACTAAATTAAAAAAAAATAATAAATTATAAATTTTATATACGATTTTATAAATAGTTTAAACTATTTTAGAATTTAATTTTAATAGTATTAATTTAAGCTCTATTAATAATTTATTTAATATATATAGCTTTTTATAATACCGCTATTTTATTATTTTTTTATTTTAAAAAATATAGGTTTAAAATTTAAAAATTTATATATAATTTTATAATCGATATATTCCCGTTTATAAAGTAATTAGTAATATAATAACTATATAAATTTCTATATATAAATTATAGCCGATTATTAGACCGAGTTTTATATTATTACTAATTTTAAAATTATAAATTAATAGGAGAATTTTATAAAGCCGCGTTTATTAAAAAAATTAGTTCGGTTTTAAATTAAAAAAAATAAAATTATTTAAAAAATATATAATAATATATTTTAATAATATAATTATTTATTATATTAAATAGGTTTTTAATATTTATTTATAAAAGTTTATTATAATAAAAGATAGCTATAAAAAATTATAATATAAATATTATCTTTATACTATAATTAATAATAATATAAATTATTAATTTTTTTTAAATATTATTTATTAATCCTTTTATTAATCGCGTGAGAAGAATAATTAAAATTTTAAATAATTTTATTAAATAAATATTAAAATTTTTTTATTATTAATAGATAAATTAAATAAATAATATAAAATTATTAAATTAAATAATTTTAATTTTTTATAAATTTAAATAACTAGAATTATAATTTTAATTATAAAACGTATTATATATTATATAAATATTTATAAAACCGCTTTAAAAATATAAAGTTAGATTTTATTTAATAAAAAAATAAGATAAATATATTAAATATTTTAAATAAACTAGGCTAGATTAAATTTTTAATTTATTTATTTATTAACAACTATTATAATATTAAAAAATAAAATAATATTAATAGCCGAATTTTAATAATTTATATATTATACTACTCTATTAAAACTAATATATTTAGAATATAAATATAAAAATAATATAATAAAAATTTTAATAATTATATTTTTTTAATTAGTATATTTAATATATATTACTATAATATATTATTTAAAAAAAATATAAAAGTTATAAATATACTATTAATATATATTATTTAACTATTTAAAATTATAATTTTAATAAAAATTAAATTATTTTTTTTATATACTATAATTTTAATATTAAACTTTTTTTAAATAATTTTAATTAAAATTAAAATATTTTAAAAAATTATATTTTATTTTTATTATCGGATTTTAAAAATAAATATATTAAATTTTTACTAGAATTTAAACCTAAAATCTCTAGAATATAATAAAAATATTTAAAAATTATAATTATTAAATTATAAAAGATATTAATATAATTTATTAAATTAATATAATATATTAGTTTTTTATATAAAAATAAAATTCGAATTTTATAATTTATAAATTATATATTATATTAATTATATTAATTATAATAATAATTAATAAAATTAATTTAATATATTTAATAATAAGATTATTTATTAAATATTTAGAAATTAATTATATATATAATATACTTTTAATTTTAAATTTTTAACTATTAAAATAAACGTTTTAATATTAAAAGTCTTTAATTTTATAAAATTAGCCGGATTAATATTCTATAAATAAACCTATTTTATTAATTAAATTTATTATTTTAATTAAATTTTTATTATTATATAAAAGGTTTTATTTAATTTTTTTTATTATAATAATTTTTTTTATAAAATTAAAATTATATTTTATTAATTTAAAAATTATAATTAGTAAAAAGCGAAAATTAAAATAAAATAAAAATAAAATTAAACTTTATATATAATAAAAAACTAACTATATAATAATATTTAAAAAATTTTAAAAATTAAAAAAAATAAATAAATAAAAATAGTCTATAAATAAAAAAATACTAGAAGTATTAATTTAAATAAAAGTAAAAAATAAAAAAATAATAAATAATAAATATAATAATATATTTAAATAATATAACTATTAATTTTATTAATTATTATCTAGTATTAATATTTAAATAGAAGTTAAAGGCTAAAATATTAATAAAAAAAAATAAAAAAATAAATATTATTATAATTACTTTTAAAAAGACTTTTAAAAAAATAATATATATAAAAAATATAATATATAATAATTATTTTTTTTAAATTTAATATTTATTTAATTTATATTTAAATAATTAAATTTATTTAAAATTTTAAAATATATAATTTTTATTATTAATATTATTATTTAATAAATTATTTATTATATTAATATCGCGGAATTTTAAAAAATAGATTTAAAAAATTTTATAAATAAATTAAAAATATTTAAAAATAAAATTAAAAGTTTTATAAATATTATTAATAAAAAAATTAAATCGCTTTATTATAAATAAAATTTAAAAAAATTATTAAAAAAAATTAATAAAAAAATAAATAAAGTTTTAAAAATTTATATAAAAAAAAATAATATAATATTTATTAAAGAAAATAATTTTTATAAAAAAAATAAAAATTAAAAAAAAATAAGTAGTAAAAAAATTAATAAAAAAAAAAAATTAATAAAAAAAAAAAACTAGTAAAAAAAAAATAATAAAAAAAAAATTATTTTATAAATATAATAAATATAAATAATATATTATTTTTATATATTATTTATTAAAAAGTCTATTTAAATATTAATATTTATTATTTTAATAAATATAATTTTTAATTAATTTAATTAATAATTTTAAATTATATAATTAAATAATATAATATAATATTAATAATTATAATTATTATAAATATATTTTAATATTTATTATTATTTATTTCTTTTTTAAAATTTTTAACTTTAAAATATTATTAATATAATATTTAAATTATTTATAATTATTTATAAATATAATTTTTTTATTAAACCGTTTTTAATAATAATTAAAAATTTTTTATTAATTATTAAAAAACTAAATACTTTTATTTTTATAACTTTTCTAGCGTATATTATTTTTTTTATTTTTATTTTTTAATTATTTAATATATTATCCGTTTTTTTATTATTTATATCTATATAAAAAAAGATCCGCTATATAATTAAAAATATAATAAGTATAATATTTTTATTAATTTTTTTTTTATTAATTAAATTAAATTTTATATTAATATTAAAATAGAATTATATTATAAATTTAAAATATATTATTTATTTATATTATTATTAAATTAACTTTAACTAGTTAATATTTTTAAATATTATTAATTAGATTTTTATAATTATTATTAAATAATTAATATAAATTTAAAAAATTCTAATATATAGAAAAAATAATAATTAAAAAAATAATAAAAAATTTATTTATTAATTTTTAATTTTTATAATTTATTTTCTCGCGTAATTAATTTTTAAAAATATATATTAATTAAAAGTTAATATAATTTATATTTATATTATTTAATTATATTATTATATTTATTATTTATTATTTTATTATTATTATTATTAATTTATATTAATTTAATTAATAGGTCCGGATTTTTTATAAATTTATAATTTTTAATTTTTTTAATTTTAAATATTATTTTATATTAAATTATTATATTTATAATATAATAATAAAAAAAAATTTAATATTAAAAATATTAAATATTATATAACTTATAATTTATAATAAATATCGATATTAAATCTAATATAATTAAATAATAATTTAATTTAATAATTTTACTAAAATTAAATAAAAGATACTATTAAAGTTATTATTTTTAATAAAAATTATATAATTTTATTTAAAACTTTATAAATATATTAATCTATAAAAAATTAAAATAAAATTAAATATTATCGATTTTTAATAATAAACTTACTTTATTTTTATTAAATTTTATTATTTAAAATTTTAAATTAATATAGTTTTTAAAAAAATTAGAAATTATTAATAATAATAATTAAAAAAATAGATTAATATATTTTATTATTTATTTATTATTTTAAATAACGATTTTATTATATAATTAAAAGCGAATAATAAATTAAAAAAAATTATAGTTTTTAAAATTATTAAAAAAAGAAGATTTAATAATATAATAAATATAATTTAAACTTTTAATATTATTATAAATAAAAATAAAATTATATATATAATTTATAATAATATATTTTAATAATATAAATTTTAGTTTTATTAATTATTTATTAGTTTTAAATTTTAAAAATATTTTATAGATTAAAATTAAAAAAAAAAATTATAATTTTATAATAGAAATTTAAGTATTAAACCTATAAGATAATTATAATAAATATAAAAATATAAATAATATATTTAATATTTAAATAAATATTTTTTTTTAATTTTAATTTTATATTTTTTTTAAAATTCGATTATTAAAATTATTATTAATAAAATTATTTTTTAGTTTAGTATTCGAAATTTAATATTTAAAAAAATAATTAATTATTATAAAAATTAAATTAAATTTTTATATAATTTTACTAATAATAAAACGAATAATAATAATTTAATTATATATAAAAAACTATTTATTTAATTTTTTTATTAAAAATATATAATTAAATAATTAAATAATTAAATAATTAAAGACGAGTTTAAAAAAAAAATTAATAGTAAAAATAAAAATAATTTAATTAATAATATTTTTAAAATATTTTAAATTTAAATTTATATTATTAAATAAAAAAATATTTTTAAATTATATTTTTAAAAGATATTATATTAAAAATAATTAATTAAACGATTTTTTAATAATATATTTATTTATATAATATATAATTATTATATATTATATAAATAAATAATATAAAAAGGTAATATATTATTATTTATTTAATTATAAAAATTATATTTTTAGTTTTATCTATTTTTATTAAATTTCTAGCTATTTTTATAATAATCGATATTTAAATAATTATTTATTAAAATAATCTAAATTATATATAAATAAAAAAATAAACTTTATATTTTTTTTTAATAGTAATATATTTAATATAAATAACCGTAAATTTAATATCTATTAATAATTAATAATTCTATTTTAATAATATAAAGCGATAATATATTTATTATTAAAAAAAGCGATAATATAAACTTTTATTACTTTTTAAAATATATATAAAGCTTATAACTAGATATAAAGCTTTATATTAGAATAATAATCTAGAATAATCTTTTTAATAAATTATATAAAGATTATTTTAAGGATAAAAAACTCTATTATATATTATAAACGGCGGATTTTTTAAAAAATAACTATATTTAATTTAAAATAAAAGCGATATTTAAATTAATAATATATTAATTTAATATAATAAATTTAATTAATTATTATATTTATTCTAATAATATTATTTTAGTCAAATTTTATATTAAAAAAAAATTTTTTTTTATAATTAGAATATTTTTAAAATATTAAAATTTATAAATATTCTATTTATTAAAGTATATAATTTTAATATATTACTTTTAATTAACGTTATAATTTAAATAATAATATATTATATATTATATAATATATTTTTAAATATTAAATTCTCTATATAATAATAATATAATAGAAGATTAATAATAGTAATATTAAAATTAAAAAATAATAAATAATTATAATATTTTAACTTTATATATTAAAGCTATAATTATTTAAAATTTTATTTATATAATAAATTTTATATATAATAATTTTAAAAATATTAAATTTATTATTTAAAATTATTTAATTATATATTATTATTTTATTATTTATAAAATTTTTATAAATTAAAAGCTATAAATATATAATAAAAAAATAAAGATTAAAATTCTTTTAATATATATAAATATTTTTTATAAATAATATAATAAAATAATATAATTATAATAATATTATTTAATAATATATTTTATTTATTACTATTTTTAAAACTTTTAATATAAAAAATTTTTATAGTAAAATATATATTTAAATAATTATTTTATATATATAAATATATTTTACCCGTTTTATTATTAATTATAACTACTTTTCTATTATAAATAATAATAAAACGGTTTAAAATAATTATTTTAATATTATTTCTATTATAATATAATTTTTTTATTTTATTTTTTTATTAATAATAAACTTTATTTAAACCGAATATTAAATTATTATCTTTTATATAATATAGAATTTATTAAATAATTAAATTTATAATTAGCTTTTTAAGCTATTTAAAGATTAATATATATAATATTCGCTATATTATAATTATAGAATTTATATTTATAAAATTAAATATTTATTATTAATTTTTATATTTTATAGTTATTTTTATTTATAAAATTAATTTAAGATATAAAATTAAAAAATTATTAATATATAATATATTTATATTATTTAAATATATTATTATAAAACTTTTAATATTTTTAATTTTTATTTATTTTTTAATATTTTTTTTTTTTTAATACTTCTAGGTTTATTAATAATTTCTACTAGTTAATATTATATAATTATATTATAATATTATATTATATTTAGATATCGAATAAAAATCTTTTATAAATATTATACCTAGTTTTATATTATTTTTTTATATATTTAATAGATTTTATTAATTATAATTTATCCGTTTCTAATATAATAACTAATATTTATAATAAAATTATATTAACGTTTAAATAGTAAATATTTAAAATAAATTAATAATATTAATAATAATAATAAAATAAAAAATTATTTTATTATAAATTAATTTTATATAAATTAATTTATTTATAGAATTTTAAATAAATTATTATTTATAAAACTATTTTATTTTTAATAATTACTTTAACGCCTATTATTTTTATAATTTAATATATATAGAATATAATATTAACTATTAAAAATAATATATTTTATTAATATATTCTTAATAATTTTAATATTAATCTATTAAAATAATTATTAAAAAAGTTATATATAAAAAAAATAATATATTAAATAATTATAATATAAAAAAAGTTATTAAAATAATATATTTAAATAATATATTTAAATAATATATTTAAATATAATATATTTAATAGTATTTAAATAAAACGTCTAATTTAATTAAAAAAAATAATATTTTATAAAATTATTTATTATTAAAAATTAATCGATTTTATTATTTTTAAAATTTTATTCACGCGATTAATATAAAAGCTAATAATAAATTATTTAAATAAAAATAAATAAATTTAATTTATAGTATTAATTATATTATAAAAAACCGCTGAAATATATATATATAATTTAATTTATAATAAATATATTACTTTTATATATTATTAAAATTAAAATATTAAATTTTTTTTAAATATTTAACTAATATTAATTTATAAAAAGCGGATAATTATTTAAAAAAAAAATATAAAATTTATTTTTAAAATTATAATAAATTTTAATATATTATTTAAATAAATAAAATTTAATTTTAATAAAATATTAAATAAATAATATTAAATAGGTTTTTAATTTAAATAAAAAAAAAAGTTTAAATTATATATTTTTTATAATTAAAAAAATTTAATCGCTTTATTTTATTTTTATATTCTATTATTAAAAAATTAAAAGTTATTTAAAATCTTTAAATTTATAATAAATTAAATTTTTCTTTTAAATTCTACTAGTTTCTTTTTATAAAAAGAGATTATAATATTTATAAAATTTATTTAAATTTTAAAAACTTTTAAATTATTTAATAATAATAATTTATAAAATTAAAAATTAAATAATAAAAATACTAGAATAATATTTAAAAATAATATATTTTAAATTTTTAAATTATTTTATTTATTATTATTTTTATTATATAAATCGCTTTTTAAAAACTCTATATTTTTTTATATAATATATTTTCTAATAATTTTTTTTATTTTTTTATTAWTCTTTTTAATTATTTTATYGTTATCGCTARTATATAATAAAAAAATTTCTTTATTTTTTATATTTATAATAATTTTAAATTCTTTTATAAACTTATTTTATTTTTTTTTTAAATTTTAAATACTAATAAATTTTAATTTATTAAACTTTATTTTATAAATAATATANTATAATATTTAAAAATAATTAATAAAAATATAAATTATATTACTTTAATATATTATTATATAAATTATTTATAATCCAAAAATTATTTTTTTAAACCCGATAATTCTATTTAAATATTTTTTTTTTTTTTATTAGCTATTTAATAGATAATAATTTTTTTAAACTTTTATACCGCTTTAAATTAAATTTAGAAATTTATATTTATTTATATATATAATTTTTTTTTYTYTAATATTATATTATTAAATTATTATATAYTATATATTAATAATAAATTAATAAAACGAGATATAATAATATATAATAAAATATAATTAAATATAATAGAGTAGAATTTTATATATAATAATATATATAATTTAATATTAAAGTAAAAACTTTAAATATAATTTAAAATTATTTATTAAAAACTAGAATTTAATTATAAAATCCTATTTTAATTAATTAACTAATTTTAGTATTTTTTTTATTTTATATACTATAGAATTATATTATTTAATAATTTTAATATATTTTTATTTAATTAAAATATTTATATATTTTATATTTATTATATTTATTTTTATTAATTACTCTTTTACTTTATTTACTAGTTAAATTACTACATATTTTTATTAATAATAATAAAAAATATATTTATATAATTATTAAATATTAAAATATAAAAGAAATATACTAGTAATATATTATAATAATATATTTAAAATACTTTTATTTATTAATTTTAAATAGATTCGAATAATAAAATATATATAATTAAAAATAGTAATTTATTAATCTATTTAAATTTATAAAAAAATAATTATTTATTAAATAATAAAAAATTAATCCTTTTATATTCGCGTAAGAGTAGTTATATTTCTAGAAATATTTTAAACTATATATTATAAAATAGTAATCGGGTTTTAAATTATAAAAATTTATTAAATATAAACCTATTTAATAGTAGAAATATTTTTAATTAGCGAAATTAATATATTAAAAAAAAAACTATTTTAAATTATTTCGGATTATAAATATTTAAAATAAAAAAAATATATAAAATAAAAAATATAATAAAAAAGTAATTATTTATAATATAAAAATCGATTATAAAAAAAAAATCTATTATAATAAAAAAATTAGTTAAAAAAAAGTTAATAAAATAATATAAAATAGTAATACTTTATTTATATAATAAAATAAATTAATATTAATAATAATATTATTTTAAATTAAATATTATTATTTTATAAAAAATTTATTAATATTAAAAAATTATTAAACTATTATTTTTAAAAGTATTATTTAACTATTTAATATAAAAATTATTTTTTAATATATAAAATTATAAAATTAATAATTATAAAAATTTTATAATTAATTATATTTAATTAAATATATTAAATATATTATATAAAGCTATAAAAGCCTATATAATAATATTTTTTAAAAATAAATATATTATTTTTATATATTATTAATACTACGATTTTAATATATAATAAATATTTAATTTATTATAATATATATAAAATATATAATTATTTAAAGTAAAGATATATAATTTATTTTTAATTTTATAAATTAACTCGATATTATTATTAATTAAATATAATATATATTTAAATCGAATAAAAAATTTAAATATTTAAAATTTATTATTATTTAATAATATTATATATTTATTATAACTATAAATAAAGAAAATAAATATATTTCCTTTTAATATTAATAATAAAATTTATTTAAAGTTTAAATTATTTAATTTTTTTTATTAAAATTTTATCTATTAATTAATATAATTAAATTAAAATTAAAAATAATTTAACTTAAAGATAATAATAAAGTAAAAATTTTATTTAAATTTTAAAGTTTAAATTTTTATTAATATAATTTATAAAAAAATCGAGTCGAGTTAAATTATTAAATTAAATTATTAATTTAAATTTTATAATTTAACTCGACTTTCGATTTAAAAATTAAAATTTAAAATTAATCTAATTTATTAATAATTCGATCCGGATTTAATTTAATTTATTAATAATTTAATTTAAAATTGATTATTAAATTAAAAACTCGAGTTCGATTCGATTTAACCCGATTTAATTTAATTAGTTTACTATTAAATCTAAAAACTATTTAATAAACCTTTTTTTTTTAATAAAAAAATCTTTTTATAAAATATTAATATATTTTTTATAATTAGTAAACTATTAAATTTAATTTTTATATTTAATATATAATTATTCGTTAGTAAATTAATTAAAATAGATTTAATCGGATTAAATTAAATTTAAATCGATATTAATTTTTAGAATTAAAATTTGACCCGATTTATAATTAAATCGAATTTATATTATATTTAATTAATTAATTATAATTTAATTTAATTAATTTTAATATTAAAATATTAAAAAATTTAATAATTAATTAAAATAAATAATTATAAATTAATCTATAATATTAAATAGACTTTAAACTAAATAAATAATTAATTAATAAATTAAAATATTAGTATAGTTATTATTTTTATTTTTAAATTAGTATTATTTTTATAAAATTCTATTATATTTAATAATTTATATTAAAATCGGGTTAAATTTAAATATTTAAATTTAGTTTAAAATTATTTAAATTAAATTATAAAAATTTATAACCCGATTTAAATCGGTTCTAGTTTTTAATTTTATTTATAAAACCCGGTCGATTAACTAGTTTATTTACTAGATATTTTTAGCCTATTAACTTTTTTTTTAATATTTAAAGAAAACTAGTAATAATTATTATTATACTATTTTTAATAGCCCGCGCTAGCTTTTAATTTAATAATTTATAAACGAGTTTTTAATAATTTATTCTTTAATTCTAGTTTTTAAATATAAAACCGAGTTTATAATATTTATATTTTAGTTTTTTCCTTTAATAAAATTAATTTACTAAAGGCTTTATTTATTTAATTATTTATTATTTTAATACTTTTTTCATTAAATAAAAATTCACTCGTTAGATTATTTTTATTATTTCCGCCCGGATTTTTAAATAAATTTTATTTATTATTATTAAACTCTATAATTTAATTTTTTTATAAAACTTTTAATAATTTTAAAGTATTATATAATAGATAAAAAATAATAGTATTATATTAAAAGTAAAAAATTATCTATTTATAAAATCTATAATTAAATAAATATAGATATTAAAAAGCGCTAAATTTAATTAAATAAATATATTTAAAAGGCTTTTTTTAAATTATAATAGCTATTTAGCCTTATTTATTTTATTAACTTTCTACTTATATAATATAATTATAATAGATACCGGTAATAAATAAAATTTTTAATTTTTAATAATAGACTCTTTTTTATTAATAAACGGTTTTTTAATATATTTCTACTATTTAATATTAATATTAGTATTATTAACGGCTTTATTATAGTTTAAAGCCGATTTTAAATTAAAATAATATTTATATTTTTTTATTAGTATTTTAATATTATTTAAATAATATTTAAATATTTATTAATTATTTTTAAATCTATAACTAACCTAATAAATAAAGTATTAAATAAAAAAACCTTTATTTTTATAAATATAATATTTATAAAGGATTTATTTAATTTTAAACTTTTTATTATTATTAATAATAATTAAAAATATAAATTTATAATAACGCTAGTAAAAATTATTATAAAAATTAATAATAAACTCTAAATATATTATTAATATTATATTATAAATTTTTATAATAAATAATAGTTTTAAATAATAAACTAATAGTTTAATATATTAAATAATTTTAAAAAAATCTATTAATTATTATTTAATCTTTTTAAAAATAAATTTTAATATATTATAACTTTAATATAAATATATTTTTATAAAATTATTAATTTTAAAATAAATTAATTAATAATATATATTATAGTATTCTTTTATTTTTATTATAATAAAAATAATAATATTTTTAATATTAATATATATAAGCTAGTATTTTTTTATAGTTACTAGTACTATAATATTCCGTATTATAAATATATCTATAAATTTATTAGCTTTTAGAATAATTAGATTATAATAATAAACTATTTATATTATAATTAAAAAAGTAATTAGTTTTTTAATAAAAGCGTTAGTAAATATTTTAAAATCTAGTATATCTTTTAATTAAATAATTTATTTAAGGTTTAATAAATATAAAAGGTTTAGTATTTTATAAATTTTAAATCTAAATAATATTTAATTAAATATTTTAAATATAAAGCTATAATTTATAAAATTATTAAAAGCCGCTAATATTTATAAAAAATTAATAGGTTATAATTTAAAATTATCTAGTATAATAATATAATAATATATTATAATCTTAATAGTTTAATTAAATTATTTTAATATAATATTAATTTATAGGTACTAAATAATAGAATATTATAAATCTACTTTTAATATTTTAAATATTTAGCGCTATAATTAATTAATAAATATTCTATTATAATCTGAAATTATTATTTATAATATACTCTAATTTAATTTTACTAGTTTATTTAATAACTATTTAAATATATAAATAACTATTTTAATAAATTTATTTATTATTAATATATAATAATTATACTCCTTATATAATTTTAATAGAATAAAAATAAAATTAATAATAAATATATAAAGTAATTTTATTAAATTAAATACTAATTATAAAACTCTATATAAATAATAATAAAATATTTAATTAATTTAATATTATAAATAAAAATAAATAAATTTATATAGCTTTATTAATATATTATATATATAAAAGCCTTTTATTAAATATTTATATATATATATATATAATTAAAATAGCCTATTTTATTATATACTAGCTAGAATATTTTCTTTTTTATATCTATAAATATTATTAAAAGTAGGCCTTATTTATTATTATTAAAATAAAGTAGTGCGTTAATAATATAATATAATAATTTAATAATATTATTATTTAATTTTATATTAATTTTAATAAATTTTTTAATTTTAATCTAGTAGCTTTTTTTTATATATTTATTAATTAATTATTAATAAAATTTAGCTAATATTTTTATTAGATTTACCGGGATATAATATATTATAAAAGTTTTTATATCTAATAATTTATTTATTTTTAAATAATATTTATAACTAGCGAGCTTTAATAATATATTTAAAACTATATTTATAATTTTAAATTTATAATAAATATTAAATTTAAAATATTAAAAATATTCGAAAGTTTATATTAAATAAAAGTTAAACTTTTCTATAAATATTATATTTAGGCTAATTTAATATAAAATATTAATTATAATAAAAAAATCTATATAAATAATAATAATATATTTAACTACTTTAATTATATAATAGATTTTTTTAATTATTTAAATAATATTTATAACCTTTAATTTTATAGGTTAATAGTATATTTTAATATTTAATAATAAATAATTAAAAAATAAAATTAATTATTTAAATTTTTATTTAAATTTTTTATTTATTTTATAACTAGTTTTATTTATATTATAATAGATATAAGCTATAAAACTAAACTTTTTATTAATATTTAAATCTATATATAGTATTAAATTTTTATTAAAATAGACTAGAATCGATAATAATAAAAAAAACTTTTATAAATAATAAAATATATTAAATTTTTTAAATATAAATACTACTAATAAATTTCGAGTAGTAGTTTTTTTATAAATATTATTTTTAATAGTAATATCGCGGTTTATATAAATTTTACGTTTTTAAAATAGTTTAATAATAATTAAATAATTATTAATATACTATTAAAAGTAGTTTATTAAATTAAAATATTTTTTAAATTATTAAAATATATATAAAAATAATAGCTTTAAAATTACTTTTAATTTATTTTTTATAATAATAAATTTAAAAATATTAACCTTTTAATTTAATAAATATATAGATATATAATTAATAAATAATTTTATAAATAATAAATATAAATTTATAATATTAAATATACTAAAAATTTAATTAAAATACTTTATATATTTTTTTATTAAAAAGGAAAATACTATAATATTATTAATATAAACTTTATAAAAATAATAAAATAGGTATAAAATTCTATTTATTATCCGTTATATATAAATTAATAAATTATAATAATTTATTACTAGTATTTTAAATATTTTTTATTTTTAATATAAAACTATTATTAAATAATAGTAATATTATTAGTTAATCTACTATTAATAAAAAAAATTTATAAAGTTTATTATAAAAAGGATTTTAATACTATATATTTATATTAGAATTTTTATTTATAATAAAACTAAATAGATATTTAATATTAAAAATTTATTAAATACCCGAATATTAATAATAATACGGCCTTTAAAGCTTTAATTAATATTTTTTTATATTATAAAATAAAAAAATAAAAATAAAATAGTTATAATAATTTATTCTATTTAATTTTATTTATAAAATTTATTAAAGATTTTATTAATAACTTTTTTATTATAAATACTAATAGAGTATATTTAGATTTACCCGAATTTATAGATTTATTTCTAGTTTTTTACTAATAAAATATTTATATACTCTAATTTTAGTATATTAATTATATTACTAGTATTTTATTATAAACGCGAGTAGTATTTAATTAAAATAGCTAGAATAGCTTATTTAGCTTATATTTTAAAAATTGTTACTTTTATAAAATATATTATTTCTATTTAATAATTAGAATTAATAAATAGTATAATAATAATATTTAAAGTTATAGTAACTATTATAATAATTATTATATAACGGTTAAAATTTTTTAAAAACTATTTAAATTTTTATTTTAGTATTTTAATAGCTAGTTTATAATTTTTTAAGCTAATTTATTAGTATTTATTAGCTTTATATTTATAAATAATATTTAATTAAATTTTTATAGCTAATTAAATAAAAAATAATAGATTATTTTAAATATAAATTTATTTTAATATATAATCTATAATATATATATAACTAGCGAGAATATTTAAAATTTTTAGTTTATAAATAAGGTTACGGTTTTATAAAAGATTTAAAAAATTTTAATATAAATTAGCGATTTTAACGGCTTTATTAGTATATAATAGTATTATAATATATTAAATATTATAAATAATAATACTTATTCTAGTACTTTTAATATTAATAATAATTAATATTATTATATTATTATAAAAGCTAATAATTATTATATTTTTAAATAAATATATATTAATATTTTTAAATTTTATAATATTAATATTAATAAATATATTAATATTTAAATTATTTATTAAATAAAATTTATATATAATAATTATAAATTTTATAGCTCTTTTATTAAATATAAAAATTTTAATAATTATAATTTTAATAATATTATATTACTTTTTATTAATATTTTTAATAATTATAAAAACTAGTATCTTTTAAATTATAATAAACGGTAGTTATTTTAATAAAGATTTTCGATTAATTAAATTTATTATATAGCTTATATTTTAATAAAAGTTATAATTTTTTATATTAAATTATAAATAAATATCTATAGTTATATAATAGTATTTTTAAAAAATAAAATCTATTATTAATATATTCTTCGCGGTTAAATAAATTAACTAGAATATTTATAGTAGTAGCTATTTAATAATTTTTAGTTTTATAACTTCTAATATATTTTTAAATAGTTTAATTAATTTTAAATAAATTTATATTAATATTAATAAAATATTTAATTTAATAGTTAATTTAATTATAATAATTATAATTAAAAATAGTTTTTTATTATAATTAAAGCGTAAATATTAATATAAATTATTATTTAATTTAAAAATTTTATTATATTTATTATATTAGTATATTTTAATTAATTTAAATTCCGCGCGTTTTATTATAATAAAATAGAATTTTATTATATTATTATATTAATTAGAATTTTTAATAGTAATATATAAAGTTTTATTAAATTTTTTATTTATTATATATTTAATTTTAATAAAGTTTATTAATTAATAAAAGCTATTTTTATAACTTTAATATTATTTTATTTTATTATCTAAAATCTACTCGCTAGAAGCTTTTTATTAAAAATAGATTTATTAATTATTTAACTAGCGACTTTTATTTAGATTCCAGCTATTATTATACTTTTAATAGTTATAATTTTATTAGTTTTTAGTTTAATTTTATTATAATAGAGTAATTATTTTAAACGGAAACTATTAATAATTATCTTAAGTAATACGCTAATTATTTTATATTTTAGGCTTACTTTTAATTAATAGAGTTTATAAAACTATAAAAAAATTCTAATATTAATATATAATAGGAAATATATTTAGTTAATTTTTTTATATATAATTTAAATATATAAATAAATATTTAAATATATAAAAAAGGTTATTTTATAACGATTAATATATTATTATTTTTTTATATTATTTATTTTTATTTTTTTATAAAAGATTTAATTTTAATATATTACGGTTTTTATTATTATTATAAATATTAAATTAATTATTTTTTTTATTTTAAAAAAATTTATAAAAGATTTTAATAGTAATTATTATAATTTTATTTAAAATTAATATTTATAATTAAACGTTAAAATATTTAAAATTAATTATTATTTAAATATTTTTAATAGATATTATTTTTATATTTTTTATTTTAATAATAATATTATTAAAATACTTTTAATAGTCCTTTTAAATTTATATATTATTAATAGTATAGCGTATTTACTCTAATTATACTAATATAATAAATAATAATTTACTGAAATAATTTTTAAAAAATATATATTATAATTTAATATTTTTATTAAATTATAACGATTTATAAATAGGTTTATTAATTATAATAATAAATTATATAACTATTTTATTTTATAAATAAAAATCTAGGTTATAATATATTAAAAATATATCTATTATTTTATATTTAATTTTTATACGCTAAATAAAAGTATATATATTATAGTAAATATTATATAATTTTATAGATTCTATAAACGGTTTATTACTACTTAATTAAAATAAATTAATATTATAAATTTTCTATTATAATTTAATAATCGCTAGTATAATTATTAAATTTACTAATATAATAATTAATTAATTCTAGAAATTCTATATAAAAAATCTTAATAACTAGATTCGATATACGTTTATAAATAATTATTTATTTAAAAAAATTTATTATTATTATAATAAATTATTATTATCTATAAATCCATTCTATTATTATTATAGTAGAATTTTTATTATATTTAATAGCGGTATAATACTCTTTTTTAATTTTATTAAATAGAATAGACTAGATTTAATATTAGAAATATAGTTTTACTATTTAAATATATTAATAAATTTAGTAATATTTATAAATTTATTAAATTATTATAAATTTTTTAGTAAATTTAAAAAATAAAAATAAAAGTTTAAATTATTTTAAATAAAATTTATAATTAATTTTTAAATATAAATTTAAAAGTTTTTATTTTTAAAAACTATAATAATATTATTATAAAAATTATTTATTATTTTAAATTTTAATTTATAAATATTTATTTTAATTTATAAAATAAATAATAATAGAAGTTATATTAATTTAAATTACCTAGCTATTAAAAAATTCTTATATTAAAAAATAATATAAGTCTAAGTTTTTTTTATAAATATAATTAGTATAAATTTTAGAAATTATTATAAAAGTTTAATTTTATTTTAAAAACTATTTAATATATTTTTAAAATTTTTTAATATAGAAAATAATTATAATAAAAATTAATATAATAATAAAATTAATTAAATCCTTTAAATTATTATAAAAAATATTTAAAATTTTATTAGAAAAGTTAAAAATTAAAATATATATTAATTAATTTTATTAACCGAGTATTAATATAAAAGCGGTAATTTAATTAATAAAAAAGTATTAAATTTATTTAAAAAATCTAGTATTATATAATAATTAATAGTATATATATATAGAAATTAATAATATTATATTTTATATAAATTACCTTTAATTATTACTATTTATTATATAATAAATATAAAATAATAATATTATATTAAAAGTAAAAAACTATTTATTTATAAAATTTATAATAAAATAAATATAGGCGCTAAAAGGCGCTAAATTTAATTAGATAAATATATTTAAAAAGCCTCCTTTAAGTTATAATAGCTATTTAGTCCTATTTATTTTATTAATTTTTTATTTATACGGTATAACTATAATATAAAGTCTATATATAAAATTTTTTTTTTTAAATTCCTTTTACTATTTTATTAGATAATTTTTTATAATTATAAAATAATTAGAATTATAAAATCGCTTAATAAATAGTTTATAAATTTAAAATTAATAGAATTATATAATAGAATATAAAAAATATTTATTTAAATAATAATAGAACTAATTATTAAAAAATTAATAGTTTAAAATAAATTAATTAAATCGAGTTAAATCGAATTAAGTCGAATTTAAATTAATATTAATTTTTAAAATTAAAATCCAACTTAATTTATAATTAAATCGAATTTATATTATATTTAATTGATTAATTATAACTCGATTTTATTAATTTTAATATTAAAATATTAAAATATTAAATAATTAATTAAAATAAATAGTTATAAATTAATTTATAATATTAAATAAACTTTAAATTAAATAAATAATTAATTAATAAATTATAATATTAATATAATTATTATTTCTATTTTTAAATTAGTATTATTTTTAGAAAATTCTATTATATTTAATAATTTATATTAAAATTAAATTAAATTTATATATTTAAATTTAACCCGAAATTATTTAAATTGAATTATAAAAATTTATAATCTAATTTTAATTAGTTCTAATTTTTAATTTTATCTATAAAACCTGGTTAATTAATTAGTTTAATTTAAAACCTGTAGGGTTTTTATTAAATATAAATACTACCTATAATAAATATAACTCTATCTTTTATAAAATTTATACTCGCTAAACTTCTAATTTTATAATAAATTATTAAAGCTATTTATTTATTTTTTATTTTATTTTTAAATATATATTTAAATTAATATATTAATATTTAAATATTATATTAAAATTTTATAATAAAATATATTATATATTATTTTTTTAATAGCTTTAATAATTAATTTTAAAAAATTTTTATTTAATTATAAAGCTTTTATAGCGTTATTATATTTTATTCTAATATATAATACTTTAATAAAAAGTTTAAAAATCGGCTTTTTTTATTTAATAAAAAATAAAATAGTTATTTATAAAAATTAAGCTAGTTTATATTAATTCTATTTATTTTTATATATTAAATTTATTATATTAAAGAATTACCCTTTAATAATAATATTATAAACCGAATTTTTATTTTATTTATTAAAAACAAATTATATAATAATTTAAATATTATATCCGCTTATAATATCTATATTTAATAATTAGTAAAACTATTTTTTAACGGATAATCTAGTAGAAAAGCTAGTTTAATATCTTTTAACTTTATAAAAATAAAAGGTTTAATATTAATAAACGGAATAATAAATATAAATATACTAATTAGTATATAAAATTTTTAAAATATTATTTAAACTTATTAATAAACTATTCTAGCTTTTTTAAAATAATAAATATATTTAATAACTCTTTTTATTTTATATTTTAAATTTTTAGTTTCCTATTTTATTTATATATTTAAAGAAATATTTAAAAAATTGCTATTATTATAACTATTATTAGAACTAGATAGTAAAAGAAACGGAATTATATTATATATTAGCTTTTTACTTTTATAATAATAAGTATTAAAATCTAGTATTAATTCTATTAAAAAAATATTATTATTCTATTATAATCCCGCGGTATTATTAGATAGTTTTATAATATATTTATCTTAAAAAATCGTTAAACTAGTTATATTAAAAAATTCGTTTATTAAATTTATATATATAGTTTATAATTAAATATTTAAATTTTAAAAATTAATAATTATATTATTATTATTATTTCTATTTTTATTATAACCGCGAGTTTTTTTAATAAATATTTTTAATAATAATTTAGACCTTTAAATATAAAAAAAAAAATTAAAACTATAATATATTAAATATAATTAAACTAATTTAAAAATATAAATTATAATAAAAAAAACGAATTATAATATATATATTTAAATATATTTAAAGAATTAACTTTTATTTTATAATAAAAAATAAAAAAAATTATTTTATATTAAAAATTAAATTAATTAATTAACCGGGTTTTATAAATAAAATTAGGAATTAAAACCGACTTAAATTAGATTATAAATTTTTATAATTTAATTTAAATAATTCTAGATCGAATTTAAATACTTAAATTTAAGCCGATTTTAATATAAATTATTAAATATAATAGGATTTTATAAAAATAGCGTTAATTTAAAAATAAAAATATTAATTATATTAATATTTTAATTTATTAATTAGTTATTTATTTAATTTAAAATTTATTTAATAATTTAAATTAATTTATAACTATTTATTTTAATTAATTATTAAATTTTTTAATATTTTAATATTAAAATTAATTAAATTAAATTATAATTTATTAATTAAATATAATATAAATTCGATTTAATTATAAATTAAATTAGATTTTAGTTTTAAAAATTAGTATTAACCTAGGTTTAATCTAATCCAATTCGATTTAATTTAATTAATCTATAAAAAATATATTTATTTTATACTAAATAATAATTATTTAAATAACTCTATTAAATTTTTTTAAAAACCCGTTATATTAATAATTTAATATATTATTTCTATTATTATAAAAAGAATATAATAGTAGAAAAACTATATAAAAATATAAATAATAATTTAATATTCTATTATTATATATATAGAGCTATATATAAAGAATATATATATATTAATATTTAAAAAGCTATAAATATTAAAAGGAATTTCTTTAATTATATAAGCCTTTTTTTTTATCGATATAATATAGTAATATAATATTTTAATCGAAACTATATAACGGTTTTATAATATTATAATAAACTAGACTATTATTAATTATAATAATATCTTCTCTTTTATAATAGTATTTTTACTATTTTATAATTAGGCGATATATATATAATAAATAGTTAAACTATTTATATAAAACGTGTATATTTAAATATATATTAATTAAATTAATAATTTAAAGATATATAATATTAATATATATTTATATATAAAGCGTTTTATTATTATATATAAAATATATAAATAATTTTATTTTATATATTAAAATTTATTCGATATTAATATTAATATTAATTATTATATTATAATATATTATTAATATTTTTTAATATTTATTAAATACTCGCGTTAAAATATATTTATAGAAATTAATATTATTTAATAACTTTATTTAATAGTTATACTATATTATAATAATTATAAATAAATAAAGTTATTAAACTTTAAATAATTTAATTTATATTATTAATATTATAAATCTCGCGTTAAATAGTATAATTTTATTTTTTATTTATAAATATATAATAAATATTTCTTTTTTAATATAAATCTATTTTTTAATTTAAATTTTTATTATTTTTATTATATTTTATTTTTATTTATTAGTTCTACTCTTTTATAAACTTTTTCTAACTTTTATATTTTTTATTATAGGTCCTAAAGCTTCTAAAATTTTTATAATTAAAAAAATTCTTTAAAATATATAAATATCTAATATTTTAATATTATTAAATATTTTAATTTTATAAAAAAATTATTATTATAAATATATTAAAGCTAATATTATAATATATATTATTTATTTAATATTATTATTTATTATATTTTTATTTATTATATAAAATCTAATATTAGCTTTAAATATTATAMGCGTTATTTTAAATTTTAAAAAAAATATAAACTAATATATTAAATTTATATATCGCGGTAATTTTTCTAATTTATATAAATCCTTTAAAAATTAATTTTAATAGCTAATAAAATAATTTCTACTACTATTACTACTAATATTATTAATAAAAATAAAAAATAATATATTATATACTATTTATATATTATTATCCTTTTTAATTATAAATAAATTAAAATTTAAAAAAAAACTAAAATATAATAAAAAAAAACTATTAATATTTTTAATATTATTAAAGCTATTTATATTTTAAAAAAATTAATTAATATAAATATTAATATAATATATTTTATTATATATTTACCCTTTTTATATAATTTTACGCGTTAATTTTATATTAAAAATAAATTCCTTTAATTATTAAAAAAGAATAGTTAAATTTAATTAAAAAAAAAAATTTTTTTTTTATTAATAAAAGCGAGGTAGAAAAAAATAATATTATTATATAATTTTTTATTTATTTAATACTTTATATCTATTTTTAAAATCTATTTTTATATATTTATTTTTATATTTTATTTTTAAATTTATATTATTTTTAAATAGTTATAATTTTAAAATTTATATTTTAATAAAATTTTTTTTTAATTTTAATTTTTTTTAATAATATATTTTATAATATATATTTTTTAATATATATTCTACTAATAAATTTTAATAATTATATAAAATTTTATTTTTATTACTATTTTATATTTTTAATATTATTTATTATTTTATTTATTACTTTATTTATATATTTATATATAATTTAATTATAGTTTATTTTTCCTTTTTATTTCTTTTTTAAAAA